>JAYKKT010000092.1:21737500-21775000 GCA_036023115.1 Brasenia schreberi
GTTGGGGTGATATTTTGTCCCAGTACTTCAACAGTTCCTTGAGGCCAACCCTTCATGAAGCTAAAGCCCTAAACCTCATCAAGACGTAGTGACTTGATAAGATTCTTGAACCAAGCACCAACTAGAATCCCCCTGCCTTTTCCTACGCCACTTAAGAAATCTATTTGACATCTGATTAGCTATGAAAATTTGGACTTCTATCTTCAATTTAGTAGATCTTGAGGTTGGGTTAAAAGGTTTGGGTAGGAGAAACAGAGATTTGGTTGGACCCAGGGCTGGTAAACGAGCCAAATGAGCTGAACATAGAGCGTTAGAGGCTCGACTCATCCCTGCATTGATAGGCTCGTCTTCGGCTCGTGCGTTTTCACGAGCCAACTCATGCTCGAAATTTCATGAACTTCTATTGTTCGAATGTGTTCACTAACTCTTCGTGAACCTCCTAGAAACTGAAACAACAACCAACTAAGCCTTTTTCCATACTAAATAGGGTCGGCTACAGTGGGCATTGAGATGTCTTGAACCTTAACCGTCTGCATATGAACGACCTGCTTTATTGCATTTTACGTCATACGCATGTCAGATGATATAACTTATTAATAATCCTTTAGGAGTTTCATCATGGTAACTCGTCGGAGATGGCACAAAAATGTGAGTTAATGCGTTTCGTTGACATAAATTGAAAGAAGACACCACCATGATTTTTATCGCGCTGAACAGAGACGAACACATGGTATTCGTGTTCGGCTCGCATAGCTTAATGAGCTGGCTCATGTTCGGCTCGGGAGTTCATGAACCAACAACAAAGGAGTTGGAAGAGAGCCAAACCAAGCGGAATTACAAGCAGCTTGGCTGAAATTATCGAACTCACCACGTAAGACATTGGAGTCGGAGAGCCCAGCCAGATGAGCCAACACTGCGTGCTGTTTGCCTTAAATTTTGAACGATGAATCACAACGGAAAATATATATACATACTCCATAAAATCAATAGTTAAACAACGTATTTGTAACATATAGGAAGGTAACAAATCAAACAATTCTGAGACTAAATGTTCTGTAAGAACTACCACAATAGAGTTTTGGCCGATTAAGATGGGACCAATAAGGAGACGGTGATTCCTCTCTCTCGTGGTCTTTTCTCATAACATCATTCATGTTCTTATGTTTACTCAAATAGTTGCAAATCACGATAGATGCTGGTGGGTGCCTATCAAAGGTTTGGCATAACTGTTTGCGTTGCGAGGGACGCTCACTGTCAGGCTTGAGAGTCTAAGATGCCCATCAGGACATGATTCTTCTTTGAATAAACATAGGGTCTCTTGAATCTAGTCTAAGATGAGGAATCTATGATGATTTCATTGGCCTGAGATGATTCCAGAAAGTCAGAGTTTAAGAACCACCTACTGGTGTCGAGGTGTCTTAGCAGAAAAGCCTCCTAAGGCCAATAACCACAGCCATAGCAAGAAGAAAACTATGAAAAAGAAAGAGCAGGAGTTACTGCTGCTGAATGACAAGATTGAGAACTTCTAAGAAACCTTGCTGGGCCAGAGGGAGGAGGTTTTACCACTTTGAGCAGACTTCAGATGAGGTTTTAGATGTGATGGTAGCAAGTGAGCTCTTTGAAGTCGTACCACTATCATCAACTTCATGGGCATGACACCACAAGTAATTCATATTGACACATTATGCAGGATTTCGTAAGAGGTTGACAGCAAATTTAACTAAGAATGATGTTCTTGCTCAAAGAAGTTTTCATTCAGGGTACATAATTCAGATATTCCAGCAACAGTTCAGTAAACAATTACTGCATTTTATTCACAGATATTCAAAAGGAGATGCAACAACTGGATCCCTTTTATACATCAATGACTATAAGGACTTTGAATAATCGGCTCCCCTTTCTCAATATATGACAATATACATCGATTAAATACTTACAGAAAAATCTCAATATATAAGGACTGACGGATATACTTTGTGGTGAACCGTATGGTAATCCAATTTGTTGCCACTCGCAATTAAAGATGTCTAAATTCCCAAATTCACGAAATAGCTGCTTATATTTCTGGTAGCTCCAAATAAAGATTCAAAATTATGTTGTCACAATGAGTCTGCTAATCCAGGTTCAACATAATACCCTCGAGTGCAACATCAATTATTTCAGCATCGTAACACATACCAGTGGTTGAAAGACGACAAAGTTGGCAATTATTCTCCTCAGTTCATCTCAATCCCTCTTGAACCGGCCCCTCTCAAAAACCAAGATTTTATGATGTATTTCGCTTTATTCTTCAATTAGCATAACTGTTACTTGGAAAACAACTACACGGGTAGAGATAGCAGCTTATAATGAAACTTGACTGCTACGAATCACCTTAAGTTGCCACGTGAGAAACTCCACAGACTCAACTGCTTAAAGTGATCACGATACGTACATCAGAGCATTCTCATTATCCAAAGTTCATATGCACTTATATACATACATATAAGACATGGACCAACTAACTCTGCATCGGACAGATGCTTACAGATATTAAGATAAACGTCAACGTTCCCATGATTTTGCCAAGACATCCTGAGACACTGCAATACCACAGTTATGTCCATATACTCAGGATGTAAACCATGTTCAAGCATCAGCATCAAAGTTCTTGAAAAGTCATCGAAGTGGCCACCTTTGATGTAACCACGCAAGAGCCATGTTAAAGTTCTTTTCCTACTTCTAGGAGACATGCCTATGGTCTCCAGTCCTGCTAGCAGACGTTGTATAACACCCATTTTCCTTTCGGATGCACAAACAGCTAAAACAAAACCATAAAGCTCTCTTTCAGGATCTTTACCAGCTAATTTCATTTTCCATAAATGATGCTCTGCCCCAAGGCCTCGACCAGCACAAGCATACATTGCAAGAAGCTTTTCATTAACCACGGCATCAAACTCAGGCTTGTTTTCCTCAATAGCCCAAGACGATAGTCGCTCTGCATAATTAAGAAGCTCAGACTGATACCTCTCTATGCAGGCAAGATTTTCAGCATCAAGATCAGCGATAGCACCACCATTCTGAAGTCTCTTAAGGTCTCTTAGAGATTTTGAAAACTCGTTTTGCTCTTTGACAAGTGCAGTCAATGCAATCAAGTAGCTATAAATCTCTGGTCTCAACCCACAGTCCCTATACTCGATCACTAACTTCACCGCACGGCGATAATCTCCATCAGCCGTCATTTTCTAAACAAGATAACCAATTGGACCCTGCTTACTATTGCCAAAAAAGGAGCTCATGCCCTGCTCAATAACATGCTTAACAAAAGCCACTGCTTCCTTTTTCCTTCCTCTATCCCAGTACAGTGAAATAACCTTCTCAACCATACTAAATTCTGGATTCAGCCCAACACAATCCATTTCCTTTAGAAGATCAACTACTTCACAAACGTCGCAGTCATCTTCAATCAATTTGCTCATCCAATTGCACATAATCGACACCATGAGGTCCACGGTCTCTTTATCAACTCGATTCTCTTTCCTTAGGAAATCGAAAACCTCGAGGGCACACCAGGAATCCCTCCCTTCCTGAGAGAAGTAGACCAACACCAATTGGAATTCCCGAGATGACAGTTTCTCGTTCATCTCTTCGAGTATGTCAGCCGGCTCATGGACCATTCTCTCCAATTCTTCAATAGTTTCGAAAAACCCATCACTAATTCCCTCTTTTCCACCACCGACAAGCAATTCGTCCAATTCGATGATGTGTGTATCCCTTTGTTTCCCCTCTGCCCTCCATATGTCACCTCCTTCCGGAAAAAAGAAGCCTGGGTACCGACGGTGGCCAGAATTTCTGACGGAAACAGAAGTTGCAGAATCGATTCTTCGATTTTGGCGAATCCCATCTCGGGGAAAAGGAATAGAAGGGATTTTGGAGAAAGCGGGTGGGTTCAAATAACGAATTTGTATAAAAAGAACGCGATTAGCGATTGTCATTATCTGAAGTCTCAACCAAAAGAAAGAGAAACCGAGGATGTTGGTGATACACCAGTCGGAAACATGATTTTGGGTGTTCAACAAAAGGAGGAAGGTAGAGGAGAAAAACTTACAGATAAGAGATCCTTGGAGGGCAGCGATGTTCAACGACGACGTCCATAGTCGACGACGAGAAGAGGCCCAGATAAATGGTAAGGGAAGCGTACCAAGCCTTGGTTGGACTCGGCAAAGGGCTGTTTCCTTCAGTGTTGCACGTCACAGACTTCTTTTGGACTCCGTTGATATCGAGGAAAGCTAAGTTTAGAGGTGGGAATTATTTTTCTTGGCTTTGCTTTTCCCGCCGCTACGTTAACCCGTTTTCTTGGGGTCGCAATAGGAAAGGCGATTATAATATTAAAAGGGAATTCTTGCCAAACTTTTAGTCGCTCACTGGTTTGGAATTGTTTTCTTCGCCCCCTCACCAGCAATCAGTTTATGCTGTTCAGAGGGGTGTTTGATTACGAGGCCTAACTATGAAACTCGAACTACTGTTCTAGTTAAGTTCTAACACTTCTACAATTTATCACACGTAATAGAAAATTTGGATCCAACAGATCCAGATCCATTAGTTTAGTCATTCTTAGGATTACCTTGGTAACATTTTGATTAATTTAGTTTAGATTATGTCTATCTTTTAAAGTCCTAATGTAATAAAAATTGACGATCATCCTATTTTGAACTAGGTCCTATCTTGTAAAAGAAGGATTTTTGAAATGTCATTAATCGATTTTTGAGGGCCTCCACATCCGGCTGCCGCACATTCCTATGGCCACACGATAATGTTTTCCTGCCTGCACCTTCATTAGCATTGTAACAGTCACTTGCAACTATTCAGAACAGTGAACCGGTAGAGATCATCCAGTACGCCTCACCGGTTCCACGAGCACCACAAATAGCATTGACGAAGTTTTATCATCTAAGTGGAGATTGAACACGTTAGAGGCTAAAATTGTTACGGAAGTATGGTAGGAAGATGCAAACATGATCCCGTGCTTCAGATTTGGATCCAGCAAATATGATTCATTAGTTCAGAATTTAGGATCAGTAAAGATCCTAATTACTTAGGAGTAACTTCTAATTAGGATTGTTTAAGGCTTCTCTAAGGACGAAACCTCCTTTTATTATGATGAGAACAACTGGAAGTAATTTAGTTTAGTAGACTTCTAGCTTTCTCATCTCTAGTGTTCTTCTTCAGTCTCTCATCCCTTCCTTTTTCATCCTAGAATTAGTAAGAACTAAGTAATGATATCATAGACTTGAAATGTATAGATCTAAAGAGCTGACGTCTTAAGAGGCTTATTTAAAGATTTCTTAGATTCAAACATTGAAAATATTCAGCAACTAACTTTTAAGTTCTTCAACCTATAAACGAATATATCTTGATTGTTATTTTAATATTAAAAAATAGGGAAAACTTCATATTTATATCATATGATTTTGGAACCTTAAAGTTCACTTCTATAACTTACAAAGTATAAATTTCAAAAATTGATCATTTTAGTACCTTATAACTAACGCTGTTAGCATGACATCTGATATAACTTTTAGAGAATGCTGATGAGGTACAGTTGTTAACGTGGCATATGTCACTGACATAGTGATAACATGATATTGCATTGGTAGTGACGTGGTGTATTTGTTAGTAATGTTAGTGTTGACATGGCATTGATGTTGATAGTCACAAATGGCTCACATTGACAATAGTGTTCAATGTTTAGTTTAGCAAATTGTGTTATCTTTAAAATAGATTTTAAGTATACCACAAGGTACTAAAATGGATCTTTATGATGTCATAGGGTATTAAACTAAATATTTAAGATCACATTAAATGTTAATATTAATGGTAGTGTCACGTCAAACATGCTATGTTAGTATTGATATAAGAGATATATGTTAGGATATATCAATAAATATGTAATATCAACATTCTTTGTCAATCATGTCAGCAATACCAAGATATTGATGTATTTTTTAAACTTAAGTTATTTAAGGGATGCATTTTTGAAACTTAAGTCATTTAAGTTACAAGATAGAATGAATTTTTGGTAAACACTATTATACTATTATAAAGTTTTCTCAAAGAAAATAAAAAATAATAAACACTAAAAAGCAATTAATGACCCATGCAACCATTCACTAATTTTTTTCAAATTTAATATTTTATAATTTTTATTTAGTATTTGAAAAGATTACATAATGATTGGGCATCCTATCATCTATTACATATAATTTATTAAAATATATATTGTATAATATATAATAAGAGAAAGTTGACAGTTGACATAAATGAGGGTGGGATGTCGCTATTTAAATTTCATCTTTATTAAACATTGTTATTATTATATTATATATAACATATAATATTACGCATAATTATATTATATTAGAGAGACAGAGAAAGTTGGCGCTCACCCTTTAAATTATTTTTTTTAAACGCACGAGCAAGTAAGGGTTGTGGGGGACGGTCTAGGGCCATTTGGGATTTGAACTTTGGACCACTGATTAGTGCATGATTCCTGTTGGGCGGTTTCAGTCGGTCGGTGCAGGTAAGGGTTCCTCCCCAGTTCCACTCTCTTTCACAGAACTATGGAACTGTAATAAAACAGAGGGATTCCCAATCCCATCGTAGTTCTGGTTCTGGGTCCAGCCAGTTTGGGGCCAGGTCCGATTCCTGTTCGTATTCGAATCCACCATGTCTATGTGTCCTTGCACTCTCTTTCACAGAACTATGGAACTGTAATAAAACAGAGGGATTCCCAATCCCATCGTAGTTCTGGTTCTGGGTCCAGCCAGTTTGGGGCCAGGTCCGATTCCTGTTCGTATTCGAATCCACCATGTCTATGTGTCCTTGTGCATATAGGGGACGTATACATACACACAAAATACATTTATGAGATGGTTTGCCTCTAAGAATTCGATTTCAAACTTCAAACCGTAAACTAAACCTCAAAAAAGGACAGCAACAAAAATTATAACACTAAACCAAACTACCGATTTGAATTCTCTTCGAACTCATCTACTTGTACCATACCCGTACTCGGGGACACGAAACAATTCATACCCAAATCCAAAAGGTAAACGATTCCAGAACATCACTTCACGATATTATGCACTGGTTTGGCGTTTTTACAAAGAATCTCGTACACCGGTTTGGCTCAAAGAAATGACTCAAATGATGCTATTATCTAACAGACTGGAACGTCGGGTCAGCGTGTCATAAGTTACCGGTGTCGAATCGGGTCGTACACCAGACCAGCGGACTACAACCCGTGTATAGCTATTTTGTATTTCCCGTAGAGCTCCTGCCCAGGTTTAGGGCGTCCCCCCTTTTCCCTTGCCGCTCGCAAACCTTTCACCGATCGAACTCTTAGGCTTCGGTGAGCCGCCTGTTTCTTTTTATCTTCTCACTTCCTCTTTCTAAGCACGCCATTGCCATGGAGGTTACCGCTCAGCCCGAAGTGAAGCTCTTCAATCGATGGTCCTTTGACGAAGTGGAGGTATACCACCCTTCTCTATCTCTCTCTCCGTGTCATATCTATCATAGCCTTTCTCAAGCGTTACTACGTATTGTGTTCTCCCAATGTCGTCTCTCTGTTGCTCGAAATTTCCTGCTTGTTTAGTCTTTTCATTGCCGTTCATGCTTCTTGTTTTGTGTGGTTCGATGGTTTGGTGGCTTGAATCTGGATGTCTTTTCTATGGATGGTATGCGCCCGTAACTCTGAAATAGGTATGTTTCATGATATGTCTGTTATTCAATTTTTGCTTGCTCGGATTGTGCTTTCATCAATGGCTCTCAATCAGTCGGATCTACCCGTGCAATTTACCGCGGCCATGGAGTCAAACGGAAGGCACCATATTCAATTGCATTATCTAAATTTTGATTTAGCCGTGTTCCTGGCAGAGACGCCGTATCATGCACTTTACTGAATGCTCTTGGGACAGATATACATGGGTAGATGACTGTGTTTGCCGGCTTGTTTTTTCCAGCCTCCTCTACTTGTCGTGAAGCGTCTCCGATAAGTCAAGTTTTTGGTGTATTTTCATTGAAGTACTGGTGAACTATGAGTTTGAGAAGAACCTTGTGTTATGATCTCAAGAGGAGCCATGCAACTGTTTCCACCGTTTGATAAATTTTCTTTGCCTTTTGTCTGAGGTTTATACGTTGCTAATCATAAGCTTTGGAAGATTCTAGTTACTTATGAGTTATAAATCCATTTTCTTTGAGGGCTTTAGAGTTTGTTCTATGGTTCCTGAATCTTGTACTCATACTTAGCAAACATTTTCTTGAATTTTGGTGTACATTGCATAAAATCATCTGTAAGCACTAAGCACCTTTTTGCATTATGGTTGAACTTCTTTATGGGAATTTAACAAACAGTCAACGCTTTGAAGATCCTTATGCTCTTTTATGTAATAGTTACTTAGCTGCTGACTTCTGCCTGCCCTTGTTGGAAGCAGTTCGAGACTTCAGAAATTGTATTTGAAACAAGATGCTTTTCAGAAATTTTATTTGAAACAAGATGCTTGTGCTTGTGATGCGCAGAATGGCAGAACTTACTTTGAACTATCTTACATTGAAATGATGTTGCTCTTACATTGTCTATAATTGATGGTTTGTTATTCGAGGGTTTTGCTCATAACTTCATCCTTCATTAGTAAAGTTTGAGTGATTATCAGGGGCAAACTTGCTTTACCCACAAAATTGAATTCATTCAAGAGAGGATTGGTCTCATACCTTAATCAAACATAAAATAGGATTAGTTGAAGCCACTTCACATTAGGGACACTTCTTGGCCCATTCAGTATTTTGCTTTTGCATATTGAGAAAAAACCAATTCACTTCCTGGATTGTGTGAATTCAGATACTTGCATGAAAGAGAATCCATGTCACAGACTTTGAACTTGAAGCATGAAATAGTGTCCCACGTTAGAAGAAATTAGAACTTTCCCCTTTGTGAGAATCAGTGCTTTGACATGGTGGACCGGTTTTAAAAATGTAATTTTATCATTTAGTACATTTTCATGACACAACCGTCTTTTCTCATGAACTGGTCAGGTTGGTGATATTTCACTGGCAGATTACATAGCTGTTACTCCAGGGAAGCATGCAACTTTTGTTCCTCACACAGCTGGTCGATACTCTGTAAAGAGGTTCCGCAAGGCCCAATGCCCAATTATTGAACGTCTAACAAACTCTTTGATGATGCATGGTCGCAACAATGGCAAGAAGCTTAAGGCTGTCCTTATAGTCAAGCATGCAATGGAGATCATTCATTTGCTGACTGACCAAAACCCAATTCAAGTGATCGTTGATGCTGTAATCAACAGGTATTTTGCAGTCTCTGTCCACTTTTCTTAGGGGCAAGTAGTATAGCTCTGTCACATGGACACTTTCACCAGGGTGCTGCACCCATATCATATCAGACACTTTGACACCATACTTTTCCTGTGTCCCATACATAGGTTAAGTACTTTTTTATCTAAATTTTTTAGCTTAGAGATAATCTAGTACTATGTCATTGGGACACTTTATGGGATATTGAACAATAATTTTATTTTTAAATAATAACTTAGAAGCCTAAGGTTTCTTTTACTATTATGAGACATTATCAAATATATAATATATATAATTTCTACATATATACTGCCTTGTTCCCACACCCTGGATTTTCGAGATTATCATATCCTACACTCTTACGTTCTTACCCATGTTATGTAGGTACAACACGGTGGGACTTTAATATCCAGTTTGACTATTCTATTTTTCTCGAAAACTAAGTCGTTATGCATCTTGAACAAAAATAAAATTTCCTGGGGCATGACAATGTCCATTATGTGAAAGAAGTGTATGATCATCTTTTTCTCTTCAGAAACCGTCTTATATAATGCTGAGGTCAGGTTGGTCGACGTGGTTATCTCAGCCTCAGTGTTAATCATAGTTAAAGCTTATTCTTTTCTGGGTGCCAGGAATGACATTGTGGATTTGTATGAACTTCTGTTATGTGAGTACCTTGCAGTGGACCAAGGGAAGATGCAACAAGGATTGGTTCTGCCGGTGTTGTTAGAAGGCAAGCAGTTGATATCTCGCCATTGAGACGTGTCAACCAGGCTATATACCTCCTCACCACAGGGGCCCGGGAGAGTGCTTTTAGAAACATCAAAACTGTTGCGGAGTGCCTAGCGGATGAACTTATCAATGCTGCAAAGGGGTCATCAAATAGGTGAGACATTTAAGCTTCTATTTCTGTTGTTCAATAATGAGCAAGGCTTTTAAATCTTGGAAGCTTGCTAATCTTATCTTGAAGCTAACGCCAATCTTCTGCTTGATAATATGACAGCTATGCGATCAAGAAAAAGGATGAAATTGAGCGAGTTGCAAAGGCAAATCGTTGAGCGGGGAATGAATTTTCTAGCAAGTTTTGGAATCAACAAGCTACCAATCACTATTCTTCATTTTTTCAGTTTCTCTTTGGTTTGAGGCTGTTTTATTATTAGCTTGTTTTGGATTTGAAGTCAATGTGAAAGAACTAGGTTTGTTTCTATCGAGTTTAGAAATTGAGTGAAGATTCTTAGTGATTCTAAGGTCTTATTTTAATATTTGGCTCTCAGCTAAAGTGGCTGATCTGGATTTAGTTTATGTTTTGATGCATGGATTCTTTGTTTGTTTCTCCTAGTTTGACTAGGAGGCATGATGCCTCAAATTGGGGGTTTTCAAGGAAGTAATTCAATCCAGTAGTTGTTTTCTTTGTTTTGTTCACGGTTTGAAGGTTAAGGTTTGGTTCAAACCAATCCACACGCACACGCAATTGGCAACACAGTTTTAATATAGTGGTATGTTACATGTGAATTTGTTGTACAATTACTAAGTTTGTTTTTCATGTGATTGATCACGTGTTATCACTATAAGTTGCATGTTGAAGCGCCACGAATAATTGTTTGAAACTGAATCAAAACGGAATAGATGGTGTTGTTTGGTTCTGTTTAATGACTTACGGTGATTAGATTGGTTTCTTTCGAGGTTGAGCCTAGAGCCAAACAAAACCTGTCGTTGAACACTCTACCTCATATGGTGTCCCCCTTTGTGCGATTTATGTAAATGCTTTCGTTCATGCACATGATAATGCAGCACATCAAACTTGTTGAGTGAGGACTCCGCGGAGAATCTTCCAGTGTCATTATAGAACACGATCCTTGGAAAGATTTTATTAGAACGGATTCACTATAAACACCCGATGGCCAATGATATCCTTATGTTTGGATTTATATCCATGTTTCAAAAACGATGCCTTCTAGTCACCATCACAATTAGACAAGGATAGTTTTGGTCCACGCCTCTGGTTCCGTTACCTTTGAATCGTAATTGTCGGTTCTGAGGTGGCTCCGATTCAAGTCCTAAACCGCAAACATTAGTAAGAAATTGGATTTTTTAAATTTTATATAAAAGAAAAAATTCTAGAACCGATGCTTTGGAATTGCTGGTTACAGTTTTGGATCGGGTTAGAAAAGTGGAATCTGGACCAAACTGGATGGTCCATGGTTTCAGGTTCCCTTTCAGGTCCAGTTTCACGTGGTTCCTGTCCTGACTATATTCCGGTTAGAACCGCCAGGCTGGTTCACAACAGCCATGTCTGATGACAAGCCTTTTGCCATGAGTTGAGATACCATCATTTGTAGCAGAGTGAAACGTAGTTACCTCTGTGGCGTGTTTCTCGATCGATTGGCTTTGTTCTGCCTCCCCTTTTCCTTCTTTGCTCGATTAATTGCTCTCAAGTTGGGTAATGTAGCCGTGAAGACGAGAACCTGTGAGCTTTATTATTATCTCTGAATAGCATACTTGCCAATAGTTGGATGGCGCGTTTAATTCATAGAGGAGACGGTTGCAGACGCATTATCGTGAGACCTAAATTGTGAAAACAAGTGCGCTATGGAATGGTTCGAAGTCGGATACCTTCCTCACTTAAGCTGGCACTTGATTAGACAGGATATATATATATATATATATATATATATATATATAGAGAGAGAGAGAGAGAGAGAGAGAGAGAGAAATCTAGGAGAAAACCTAAACTATAGTACGAAAGCTACAACTAGGAGAAAAAGAAATCTAGTGCCATATCACATCTGATTCCTCCTTGATGCTACTTTGCCTTTTTTATAGAGTGGTAGATATGATTAAAAAAAGTCTTTTCTTCTCGGTTTCTTCAAGAATTGTTTCTCTGTGTTTTTCCTTGTCGCTCACTTTGAACTATTTTAATGGGTCTATTATTGGCCAATCATGATCACGTTGTGACGTTATCTGCCATTAATCCTTCTATTTTCACATCTTTCGGATTGTCTTATGAGGGCTTTCTTGTCATTACATTTTTTTGGTGTTGACATATTTGTCCTCTATGACTCGTGTTTAAATGTTACTAAAGAGATGAATCATACTCCTTTTATATTTTTAGTTAAAAAATCTTATGTTGGATCTTCAAGCATTTCGAAACCAACTATTTTGGGTTCCACTCAACATCTATAAAACATATTGAATTGTATTGACCTTATTGTTGTAACCTCCTCATACTCCCACCTTACAAGAAGGCCTACAGGATTTTCAAACTTGCACTTCTGCTTCTGGATGAAGATTAATTCATAACTTCTTAATGTCTATTTTGATATGCTCTTAGCCCTCTAGTAACCAGTTATATATGGACTAGCAATTGAAGTCTCATATATGTACCTAATGGTTTTGGATGTTTGGGTTATTACTAGCTTTTTTTGTTCAAAAAGTTGTCCTTTGAATTAAGTATAAGTATGCATTTTACTTTTAAAGTTCAAATGCCAACTGTTCATCTTTCAAAATCAATAGTTGGGATTTATTTGGATATGTTAGGATATAATATTGTTATCCTATATCAAGCTTCATAATATACACACACACACATATATATATATATATACATATATATATATATATATATATATATGTATATATATATATATGTATATATATATATATATATATATATATATATATATATATATATATATATATGTGTGTGTGTGTGTGTGTGTGTGCGCATGTATGTGTACGTCTATATCTATATCTATATTTATTTCTAAAGATAGTGGTAAATACTCAAATCCCATCAATAATCAAATCTACTACAGCATCTCCTCCGTTTGATTGTGTGTGTGCGCATGTATGTGTACGTCTATATCTATATCTATATTTATTTCTAAAGATAGTGGTAAATACTCAAATCCCATCAATAATCAAATCTACTACAGCATCTCCTCCGTTTGATTAGCATAATCAATAGTGAAGATATGAATTAAACATACCATTATACTTTTTTACTTTATATTTCATGCACTATGCACATTAAATGCTTTTTGCTTTATCACCTTAACCTTTCATCTCAAAAATAAAACTATTGAGATGATAAATCATATTTGAACATTTAATAGAGTTTGGGCATTTGTTATATTATATATATATATATATATATATATATATATATATATATATATATATATATATATATATATATATGGCTTGTGGTAACCGGTCAAACTAATCCCATAACTAGAATCCAACCTGGGATTCTTTTGCTTGGCTCTGGTTCCACCTTTCATGGAACTAGAACCGGAAGCCGTGATTCTAAACCACCGATTTCAGTATTTTTCTTATTATTTTTAAAAAAATTATTTTGTGATCCAAACTAGAATGGTGGTTCCAAACCAGAACCATAAGACGCCCTGTCCTACTTTGATTTCGGTTCTTGATTTCAGCAAGGAATTATTTGCTTCTGGTAACGCCAACAGCGAAGGTAGATAATGTTACCTGAGTAAAAGTAAAGAGAACCCTTGACCTCCTTCCTAACGTTTGACATAGACTCTCACCACATGACAAAGCAGGAAGCCTGCACCCTTCTCCTGGGGCTCGGCCCAGTGTAGCGTTTACATGGCAAATGACAGCATCGTTTTCCCTTCTGCTTAATTAAAATTATTTAGAATGTGAATGAGTTGGAGCATCACCGCCTTTCCCCTTAGAATCGTGATTCTGCGAGGCAGCTGCACTATGCTCCAACAAAATAAACAACGTAACATGCTAGAAGATCTTAGAGACTTTCATTAATTTAGTCTTTCAGAAAGGAAGGAGCTCTCAGTAATTACAAGTATAAGATGCTCCACAGAGAAAGAAAATCAGGATTCTTAATCCCCACTGAACTCAAATTTGTGTCACATTAGCATTTAAAGTTATCGGCAAGGCAAAGTGCAGAAGAATAAGATGAAAAGAGCAAATTTTTAACAGGCTTAGCAGTTCTGAATCATGATTAAGACATATTACAGTAGGTGTAAACCATGGCCCATTTACCTTAAATTGATGATCTGGAGATATTTAAGAGCTAATGCATCCAATCTTCACAAAACTTTGTTAGTAGAACGAGACATGGTCTGTAACGAATTATAGACATGATCTCAATCGAAACCTAAAGAATCCAAAAAGTCTACACAAATTCTCAGTGATGTTTGGAAAATTCACATGGACTCTCGACTGAACTCCAGCTCAGCCCCCAACAAATTTTTTAGATGTGCCACTGACTGCATTCAGAATTAGATGTTAAAGTTTGTATTTGAGTAGACAAGTTCTCATTTGATCATCAGGAGGCTGATTTTGATTCTCATATGAACTGTATTTGCTATTTGGAGTAAAGGAAGTGTAATGCATTAAAGATGAGACATCGACCTTGTCCTGCTGAAATGACATTCCCATCTTCTCAATGGAGTTGGTGCATTTTATAGCAAAACACCAAGAATGCAAGTCTTTAGTAGCGAAAATTGAACCAAATGAGTCTTTACATATGATAGAGCTGCTTTTTGCGCATGCTGCTATATTGAGGCCAAACATGACGTGCAGTCTTAAACAATCTTAGACTAAATTCTTAAAGAGGGAAAGAACCATCAAGTGCCTTTACCACTTATAAAAACCCAACTCGTAGCATTTCTCCACACACTGCATGGATCCCTAATAGCGGTGTTCACATTTAACTCCATAAAAGAATGCATTTTATTATTTACTCCGGATGCTTCGTATACTTTCTCTCTCTTTTGAAGTGCTCACATGTTGGATTTAATGTGCATTAATGATATTTAATTCATGTCGATATCCCTAAATAATCAATTGATGCATAATTTATATGTTTGAAAGTCTTATAAAAAGTAACATGTGAAAGACTTATGCATGTGGTGACAAAGAGGAGACAAAGTTTAATTTCATATTAAAGAACGTGACAAACCCACGTGTCATTTTATATAGTTGGTAGCTCATGAACCTTACTTCAAAGAGCTTGGGAAGGATATGCTAGACCACACATGGGTGTGCACCGGCCCGGGGTTTGAGAATTATCTTTGATCTATTTTTTTTGCACGAGACTTTTTGCTTCTTCCCATCTCTCTCTTCGTCTCTTTGCCCGTGGTGATGCTCTAGTCACTGTGCTCGTGGTTCGTCCCTCTCCCCAATCATAAGCGACTGAACCATGTTCGAGGTTGACTTGAAGCCAGATACATGTTCTTCAAGTTGTGTATCTTTTATCCTGATAACAAGATACAAGTACGCGTACATACTCGTCCATACTCATAACGGGACGTTGATTTCTCTAAAGCAACTCCACAAAGGCGACTCATACAAATAAGATTCTAATTTATGCTTTTCTTTTGTTTTTCGTACAACTTCATTATGCCTTATTTTAGATATGCAGCTATTGTTTATTGCTTATGCCGTTTCAACAACTCCCTCTCCCAATTGTTGAAAATCTTAGATCCACTTTTTTGTGCATCTTGGTTTATCTCACCAGCTTATTGCATAATAGCTTCTTTAGTCTATCCATGCACACGTCCACGACGATCTTCATTTCTGCCTAGGTCTGCTTGTCCACAAGTGTTCTACCTTTTAAAAGAAAAATAGTTGGGAAGACATATTCTGGTTGAAAATGGGTGCGGCGAAATCGCCTATTTGTATCAGAAAAAGCTATCCTTTCTTCTCACTAGTTTAAATTCGTCCGTTAGTACCACACTTTACGAAAAGCACACATAGAAAAGATGCTTGCCATACGAACACACACAGAGATGCTAACTTTTCTCTTTACAGTTGTAGACAGGCCAATAACAGATATGGAAAGGCGTGGGGAAGACTTTGCCCATAATTCTGCATATAAGCCAAATGGTTAACATGCCAAACAAATGATTGATCGTCACAAAAAGCCAAAGTATGGCTTAGAAAAGGAATACCAGAAGATTGCAACTCCATATACATATAGATTTTCAGCGGTTAAAAGATTATCCTTGAAAGAGAATCTTCCACCGGAGGAAACTGAAAAGGAAATCTCGCAGTATCTATTCATCCAGCAGGAAGCACAGCTGCAGCCCTGAGAGCAAGAAGCAAGTCAGAGAAATGAGGCCTCTTGGAGGGATTGTTGTTCCAACACCTCTGCATCAACGACTTCAAAACAGAAGGGCAATCCGCTGGAATGTCCGGCCGCAGACCACAAGCCGCTATTCCCACGGCCGCCTGAACCGGCGAATACGATTCATAGGCCAACTTCCCTGTCACCATTTCCCACAGGATCATCCCGAAACTATACACATTGCTCTCCTCTGTTTCCACAACACCCTCGGGATCACCTGATATTATCTGCATCATTCGAACTCAAAATCAACAAACTAATCAACAGATGCCCCTTAAACAAGATGTGAATATCAAAAGATGAAAAACAAAAATCACTTTTTTGATGACGAAAGAGAACAATTAAACTTTTAGAAGAAATGGGGAGAAGAATTAAATTGAAAATCACACCTCAGGGGCAAGCCATCTGTACCCTGCAGTTTCATACTCTAAGATCTCTAGGCCTTGATTACAGGGGGTCACGACACCCATATCTCCAAGGCAAGCATTTCCTTGCCTATCAAGGAGCACTCTTTGGGTATTGAGATCTCTGTAAACCACGCCGTTATCATTCAAGAATGCCATCCCCTCCACTACATCCATCGCGATAGTGACAATCTCTCGGTACTGAAGCTTCTTGCTACCACGGCGGATCAACCGATCGATCGACCCCCCGTCCATGAACTTCGTCACCGTGCACATTCCGTGAACCTGGTGGAGCAAAACACCGTAGAATTGAAGCACATTCTTGTGCCCGAAAATCATTAGATCCAAGAGATCTCTCCTCAGTTCGACGCTGAAAGTATTCCCCTTTTCACATCCGGGAAGCTTGGTAATTGCGACTTTTTTCCCTCTGTAAACGCCTTTGAATACCTTCGATCCCAATTGTTCCCCAAACTCGACCTGGTTGGAATTCAGCAACCATTTTCCAAGCTGGTCGCCGCCGGAGCGGAGATTCTGCGTTTCATCGACAGAAACGAAGAAACAGAAGGTGCTCATTTGGGAGGCCGTCAACGGGGATTGGTCCGATGAGTGATCTGCGAACTCCCGGCCTCCTAACTCTTCCCCGACCTCCGTCTCAGCGGGGTTCCGGATATTCTCTTCCTGGCATCCACAAAGGCCTAACGCGATCCTCATTGCGCCCTGTTTCGGCCTTCTGGTGGCCGATCTGAGTGCGGTTTCGATGCGGGATTTGAACGCCCGTTCCTGCCCCTCCGGAACGGCAGCTTTGACGACGCCAAGGGTAAGGTTCTTCCTCTCGAAGATTTGCATTTTCTTGCAGCAAAAGTTAGGGTCATCCAGAACGCAAGACACCGCTGGCCAAGAGACAGACGAGTTGCATGCGAAAGCTAGCTGGAAGACGGATTGCTCACGATGGGCGGTGGTTCCTAGTTCATCTCCATCAGCGGCGACGACCTCTTCGACAGAGACTGCGGGACGGTCTTCTCCGACGGCCTCTTCAATCAACTGCATATGTCCGAGTACTTCCTTTACATTGAATCCCGCCTGAGCATAGCTGAGAGGGAGCGAGTCATAGTGTTTTCGAACGCTAGCGATGAGTTTCTCCGGGAGTTGGCTGCCGGGATAAAGCTGAGCGAGGTCGTGAACCACTGAGCCCCAGACGAGACGACGAGACTCGGAGGAGGAGATCCGGTTCGCGATGGAGTCGAGGGTGAGGTGGGTTTTGAGGGTGGTGATGGCTTCTGCGAAGTTCCGGCCAAAGCTCATCAGCTTCCGCTGCCATTCCTTCTGGGATACCGCCGGATTCCGATCGGAGGCAGCGTCTTCGTTGTTGCCCTGCGAACGGAAGGCCTCGGATCGGTCGTCAGACTTCATGAGGACCTGCTCCACCATGTCGTCATCGATGCTGGTTGGGCTGCTCCAGCACTCTAAGGCAGCCATGGACGGACCTTCTTTAGCTTCTTCTTCCTTCCCTCTCTCTCTAAAGATTACAGATGCGAAACGGCCACGAGGGGAAGGAAAGGAGGAGATTGTTTTTGTTCTGTCTCTCTGCATTTGCAGGCTTTCCTTCAGTTCAAGGATAGAAGACACACCATGGGCCATGGACCATTTTTTAAAAGAGTGGGACCCACGAGTGTTGAAGTGTATGCAGGGACGGAGGAGGACCGAAAAAGAAAAAAAAAAGTCACTGGGAAATAATAGCTCAGTTCCAAGGGTTCAGTATCGTTTACCTTAACGGCCAGTGTTGGTTGGGAGTTCGACTTTCAGGATGCTTTGGCCTCCCAACAAAAATTGACGCGAATAGTTTCACATGCATTTTGTATTGTATTTCGATTGGTATCGTTTCCAAATGGAAACGACTACTCACTTACATCATAAGTTTGGTTTGGGCACGAGATGAATATGAATCAACCGAGAAGAAGCTTTTTAAAAAGCTCTAGCTGATTATCTAAACCATAACCCCCAAGTTAATCATATTAGTGTATTTGTCGTAAATAACGATTTTAAGTAGTGTCTTCTTGTTTGAGCATGTAGAAATCTCTCTTATATATTTGAACCGGTTTAACAGACCTGTAAAATTGATCTTTTGAAGAAAATCTCTCTCAGAGAGTGGCAGGGAAAAAAAGAAGACATGAGTTCTTTCTTTAATATGGTTTCCTGAGGTTGGACGACATGTGCTAGATTCCCATGAAGGTGTTGAGCAGGAAAGAGAAGTATTTTCTTTGAGTATGACCCGCTAATAACGCCGGCCTGGTCCTACATCCTTTGTCAATGTGCTATAACTGTCTATAAAGATTTTCCCCTCTATTTTTCTTCTTATTTCGATAACACGGGGTTAGGCAGACCCTACATGTAGATATAGATATGACCGGTTTCTAATCGGTGCAGCAGTTTCAACCAAAACTGAGTCGGGCTAGAAACCAACTGAAGCCGAAACTATGCGATTCGGACCTGAAATCAGGGAGGACTCGGTTACTGGAACTAGAACGGATAGTTTGAAACCACCGGTTTCATAATTTTTTAATATTTTTATCAAAGCTCCAAATTATTTAACATTTTTTTTTATTTCAAACGGTTTAGAACCTTAACTGGAACCAAAGCCTGTGATTCCAAGCCGGCAGCAAAACCGACCCAATGCCGATGTGGTTTCAGGGAAAACCAAATCCGGCCATGTCTACCTGTGTGACATGCGAGACTCCATGGTATTGAGAGTTCACAGCCTAACCTTAGGGCTTCTATGAGTCTATTCTCTAGCGAGGAGAGCCCTAGCGCCTCGTGCTTTTCTTGTTTGGTTTCTTAAAAGCATCGAATGTGTGCTCTTTTGATTAGATTGTTTTATTGATTCCACGAAAACTTCCTTTGTTGTTTTTCTTGCGTTTGCAGTTGTTAATCATGGCTTCCATGTGAACGGCCCGTTGAATTTCTTGGCCTAAATGAGAGGACGGTGTCAACGGTAAGGGGTGTGGAAAAATTCGGGTTCTGTCTAGTGAAGACAATGCATTAATGGTTACAGTACCTTGGACAGTGGCATGAGAAATAGGTGCTAGGGTTTGGACTAGTTTGATCTCTTTTCTTTGAATTTTTATTGCAATTATTTGTTTCATTAGAGTTACAAGTTTATCTTCTATTTTTTTTGAAGCCCATTGTTTGTTTTTCAAAAGAAACCTTTTTCCTTAATAGGAAGGGGAAGACCCCTACCAGATGCACCCACTGGTATCAAGATCCGATCTTTTGCCGTAGAGTTCATTAGAAAGCATGATCAACCTAAGCACTTCATCGTTGAGGACGAATCATGAAGAATGATCTAATCATACAGACATGATAAACAAAAATAAATACGATGCTAACACAGATGGATTCTTACAGAACAAGTTGTGGTAGAATTACTTCTAGAAGTATTCAGTTTTTTGGGGAAGAGAGTAAGTTCTTCCAGAGAGTCCAGAATGAAGATTTACTAATGAAAGCACAAGTGATACTTATACCACCGTAACATAGATCAGTTCTTGTGCTGCCTTTCAAAATATTTGAGATCGGACATAGCCTTTGCACATGGAAAACCCACACAAATGGTTGAGCACAGTAAGCTAAAGTAGGTTGCTAGAAGATAAAGAGCATACTGGAGAATTGTAACCCTTGTTCTCAAGGAAGAAAAAGAAACAAATAAGGTATCAACCAATGGAATGGGTCCCTAAGAATCTAACTATGCGTATCTCAATCGCCGATGAGGTTGCATAAGTACACGATGTTTTCAGGAAGATGAAAAGACTACGTTACATCTACTCAAAGGAAAAGTAAAAGAAAAAAGAAAGACAAAGAGTATCATTGATTTTCTCCTTCCTCATCTCTGATTATACATGTTTATTTGTGTTTTCAAAAAGTTCTGAATTTCCAAAAACCAGTTTAAAACCTTTATGAACCTTTAAATTCAAAAACACTCCAAATTTTAAAGTTTAAACATTTGGGGAAATACTTTATAGTTTTAAATTCGAGTTAAAATAGCCTCTAAATTTTGAAGCAGATAAGATCCAATCTAAGCCTAGATTCAGATTGATTCAAAAGCAGAGAAGATAAAGTTCAAGCCCGATCAAGTTCAAATGCTATCTCATTTCATCCAATACAAGAGGAAATCAAGGTGGAACGTGAGTCATTCAAGAAACAAGTTCAAGCATGGCCGAATTGATTTGGAAAAACATAGCTAGGTCCGGCCAAGAGCATTGGATCAAGTTGTAAAGAAATGCCAAGGTGAACTAAGATCGGCTGCATCAAAGGCTTAATTGGCCACATTCAAGCTCAAGACATGCACCCTAAACCAGCCCACGTGAGACTGGTCCAAGTCACCATGGAAGGAACCAAGTTTCATCAAAATGATCAAGCTAAAGTGCATCCACCTCAAGTTCGTGACACTCTAGCCGGTTGAAGCTAGGACCAGGAGTGGAGCCTAGACGAGGCCGATCACACCCAAGACCAGACCAGCCCCAGTCCAAGTCAACATAAGGTGAACCATTTGTATTAGATCAAGTGGATCAAGAAAGCAAGGGAGTTGGTTCAAAAACCCGCCCCATGAAAGGGGCTAGAAACCAGCCCCCTTGGCCTATAAAAGGGGCCAAGGGGGGGAGAGTTGGAGAGGCTTGGTTGTCTTTATCTCTCATCAATTGGGGTTGATCTTGGGGCATCAAGAGGGTCTGCAACAAAGAAAAAAACGTGAGCTGAGAATGAAGAGAAAGAGAGGGGAAAAAGAGGGTAGACATAGGAGGGAGAGTGTGTGAGAGTTTGAAGCAAAAGAGAAGAAGAGCTGGCCGGATTCCACTCTTGGAATTCTGGGCGATCGGAAGCAAAACCTGTAAGTGTTTTCTTCATCATTTTAAAATTCTTCTTCCATATTAATTCAATTGAATTGGGGTTGTATTAATGGAGCAAAGCCTCCTTCCACGTTGTAATAGTGATTAGATTTGATGCCTTCATTTACATTTGCAGAATTTTCACTATGACACACACACACTCTATGTGTTTGATGATATTCCTACCCTAATATATGTTATAGACACTCTATACTTCTAATCCCCTCTATGCTTAAGCTATAAAATATTTTCCATTCATTTACATTCCAGCAATTTGCTTTAAGGGTTGTTGCACTTTAAAGTCGTGTGAGTTTTGCATCATTATATTCATAAAACAAAAAACCAGATTTCTGCATCTCTGTATATGTATGTTCCTATAATTTTAATTCTGTGATACTTGCTCCAATTAGCTCAAAATTTGGCACACTTACTCCACACACCTTTGGACATTCAGGATAAAATTGGCAAGATTTTAGGGCCGCTCAGCCAGGTAATAAAATGAGATTAAGAATGACTCAATTTGGGCACCCCTGTCTGCACAGTCGGATTTCCTAAAATAGAGGTTTGGTAAAAGTCTCATATCTCTGTCCACAGGAGTTCAATCTAATTGATTTTTGATGCATTGGAAAGCTAACATCCATAGATTTCCAGAAACATCAAAATCATCAGAATCAGAGTTCTAAGAAGAGAGATACAGACTTATCTTTGAGTTTCTGTATTTCTGAAACAGAACTGTTCCGAGTCAGTGAGTTGGTCTGAGTCAATTATTTGTTTCTAATTTAATACTACTCCGAATGTAGATTTGAAAAAGGATACAGTCTCTCCATACTACCAGCTTCGTCTGATAAAATTTGTAAAATTTTTGGAGGTCTGTGATGCCTTTAAATCTCTTTTAGAAAATAGCTCTGAAAACAGAATTCTCTGTTTCCAGCAGCTTGTATATTCCAAGTATTGAATCAAAAGTGCACAAGTTTAACAAATTCTTTCAAAAACACTTGTTCATGTGAAAGAGAGTGGTATTTGCTGTAAAAATGAAATTCATAAGCGCTCAACACCGACCCTTGAGCATCGGCTAAAGAAGGTTTGAATGAAAAGATCCTACTTACACACAATCGCCCATAGGTCTAAAATTTTCAAATATTTGCTAGTTTCAAACTAGCTGACACGCTCGCGCAAGCGTAGATAGAAAATTTTTATTTCAAGTTTGTCTCATAAACTTCAGAATGAGAATTTTCATGTCTACAACGTGATTCTTGATAACTTACCACTTCTTTGTATATGTTACTCTTTTCGCCGCCAAGCTTGTTGAGGTATATCAACCGATCCCATAATCCATAAAATTAACTCATGTACATAGGCTTGTTTTTAGATGCTCGACATCATATTTCTTTTCTAATCTTCGCAAGCATGTGTCCCTTCCATTTTGTAACTCTCCATGTTCTGCTATGTACCCTCATACATTTTATGGCGTTCAAACTTGCCTCCCTATGACTCCAAATCCATAATCATCAAGGATATGAGTTGTACCATAATAATTTCATGCCAAAAAAGTTGACACATTGGTTTCTCAAGCATGGTTCTACAAATGCAACAACCTCCCTCTCAATTCTCTTGCTTATCACAAACTCAAAAACCTCCCTACACTCATGGCTTCTCCTCTGACTTTTATATTGGGTAACTCCTTTTGAATTAGAATGAATTCATGATTTTCTGATGCCAAAACTTTCTTCATCCTTGGCCTACAACTAATCAACTATATGTTAATTAGGCAAGGATCAAAAACATCATCTTTGAGTCCAATAGGGTATTCATGACCTTATTATGTTATCTTCCTTGATCATACAATTTGATGGCAACCTTCTATACTCTTTCTTATTTCTCTAGATCTCTCGACATAACCACTTACAATTCTCTTTCAGAATGATATATCCCCAACTATTTTGATGTTCAAGCTATCACAAGCCTTCTTATTGATAGTATTGATCCTATATTATTAGCATACTGGAATTTTCATATCTGAAAACTCTCATTCTTTACTCATCATCATTCAGGTATCAGACTAGTAATGCATGACAAACAATATGCATTCCTACTACTGTGGTTCTATCGTTATATCTCTTGTGTTCATGAAACTAAAGTTAACAATGAGTATGCATGATATATTTCAGCTACTATGTCTAACCTCAAACTATTACTCACCCTCTTCTTTTGGCTATGGTCTACCATTTGATAAATTTTGCTCTTGAAACCATTTAGAATGACAATCCTATCTTTCTTGTAGGGGATCCATTGTAGTTTCTTTAATTTTAGATTCATCTATGTTTCACCAAATTTGGGTTCTCACACCTTACTCTCTAATGCATTATTGTGACTTGTCTTAAGTCTTATCCCTCTGGCATCATTTTCATGACTAGAGATCATTACACGGCTATGGTCTGTCACCCCTACCGAGATATCTTACCTTCCATCATATTTTTGCGCTCTCAATTCTAGCTTAACCATGAAATTCAATTAAGATCTACAAAATTGGATTATCAAATATCTTTTTTTCTTAGTTCTTATTATGTGGTACCTCTTGGTTATCCTGATTTAATCCAATTGTTGTTCAACCATACTACCCACACTTATTGTTGTTCAACCATACTACCCACACTTCCTAGCCCACTAGTTAGGTTCCCATTAGAGCCTACCAGCTTTCATTGATCTCTTGCTCGAGAAACATCAACAAGAGGAATTTGTCTTCATACCCCCAACTTATATCCTTGCCTTAGCAAGACTGTAGAGTTTTTCTTCTTGGTGGAAAATCATTTATATGGAGATGACTCGAGACTCATTGACTATAGGATAAATGTGGATGTTGATAATAATAACAAATCTCATTATAGGTATCCATCGCTACACCCCTAAACTCCTTTTGCAGGCCCTTCTGGTTCATCAAATCCTTCATCCTCTTCACGAAAAAGAGAATGTACTCCTTATACTAGAACTAATAGGAGCAATACACAACTTAGAATGACGAATCAATCATCAGAGCTCATCTTAATTGAGGATTTGATTGATGACCTTCTAGGCTTCACACACGCAATTACTAGTAAGAGACTTACGTACTGTATTAAACAATGTAACAACCCATATTCAAAGCATCTGAAATAAGTAATAACGAATTTTAGTGTGTCTTCTTGGATAAGTCCTCTTCCATGACCTTATGGGAGATCATAACTTTCATGATTGATCAACTTAACATAAGGCCCTTCTCTCCTCTTTCCATTCAAAATGAAGTTGGTCATGGTCTTGGGGGACACTCGATCTGATACTCATGATTATAATGGTCTTGAGAAACACTGAAAAAATTACAGGACAATTCTCCCATAGATATTGGTTAGGTCAATAAGCCATGCATGCAAGCTGAGGATATCATAATGATGATCTTCTCTGCGTGTATACTTACCTCTTTTACGTTCTAGTCCTCTACTTTTCATTCATTTGAGGAATCTGTTGGGACTAGTAAAAATGTCATTTAGTGTTGTACCTTATCCTATGCCACTGCCTCATTGAAACCATCACCACATCAAATTATGAACTGAATAACCAAGTGAGGTAATATGACTTGATATCGGCTGGACATGGCTTCCTTCTACTATAAAATACGATTGAGGGACCTACTCTCTCACGTCTCTTCAAAAAATTGTTAACCTTACCTTTGTACCCAATCTTTCTTGTGAAAAATATTTTGAGCATCTAACCCAACAGACGTTTCATGGCTTTAAGCAATCCTACCTATCTAGAATCCCAACCTCGGGTTATCACATATCCCAATTGACCGACTCTTACTATTACCTTCTCAGCCCTATTGTGTCTTCTACAAAAGGCCTTAGAATTATGGAAGTGATGATCATCCTAGAAACCCTTCCACTCTATGTAAAGTGATTTCGGTATAGTGATTTTCTCAAAGACCTTTGCTTATAACCGAGGCCTTCTAAGGATTACATTCAATGATTGGATCAAGTGCGTGTCGTGTATGCCAACAACCAGTGAAGGTGGAGAATTTTTGACCTTATACAACTATCCTGAGTTGTCTTCTTTGCTGACCTTAATCTTTTTCTCAACTTCTTAGGTTTTTGGTCTATCAAACTAAATTGTTTTATTTTAAAACTGGGTATGATAGGTCCGACCTTCTTAGATATTCATGCCATTACCAGACTCCCCTCCGATGATCAACACCTCCATTATTTAGACTCTTCTTCTTCTTGTTCTTTCATTTCGAAAAACCTTTCATACAAAGGATTTAGAAGCCAACATGAGATTCAAGAGAGGTAACGTAGGATGAACATGCCAACTTTCTTTTGTTTTGGTTGTATAAGTTCATCATCTACTCCAATGGCATGACAATTGTCAAAGAATATCATGCTTGCCAAAGAATATCATGCCATTGTTGAGACCCTGTTTTTTAATTATTTTTAGATTTTTGTTTCCTTTTCCTAAGTACCCTTTTTTGAGGTATTCGATCCTTCATTTCTCAACTAATCAACCACCCAACACTACTTCTAGCCCATGGTGGTTTCTCTAGTGTTGATATACCTTTATTTTCCTTTGCTATATACTCTTAGTCTCCTATATAACCAACTTGCAGACCTTAAATGGGAGGAATTTCTTTTAGGAAAAGTTTTGTTAAAACTCCATTCTCGAATTAGAGCATTGTCAATCCGCCCCAATAAAATCCTCTACCTTGAATTTAAAAATAACTTCAATTTCTATTCGTTGAGTCATGGCAAATATGTGACTCAACAATTATCATAAAATATGTCAAACCCTATTCATATCTCTTTAGTAGAATGACAACGATTCTTGTGCTCTTGGAATTTTCTAATCAGGATTAGCATGTCATCCTCCATTACCAATTGAACCATGGCTAAAATATATTTTCCTCAATGCTTAGCCCATCAATTCAGGCTTGTTCAGGTAATTCCCATCAACATGGTGACTAAATCAAGCCTCCGAATGGTCGAAAAGTTTCCTTTTAATGGCTTTATGACTAACTTAGGAACCTAAATATGAAGAGTGGCGGTCTTTGGTTAGGCTTGATCTCTCCCTTATTGGAATAATCAACCTTACTAAATTTGACTCCTTTTGCAATGGGTGTAGATGCAGGATTACACTCACCCATTTTAAATTTTCTAACGATATAATCAATATATCTCTTGACTCAAACACACAAGATTAGATTCTTTATCACAAGAAATCTTTATACTCTAAACATATACACAGTGGTCAAGTTCATTAGCTACAAACCCAAGTTCTATAATGGTACTTTAAAAAGTCAAATACCATTGACGAGATAAATGTTTAAGGCCATATTGGGATTTTATTAACTTGTATACTTTATCTTTCTGGCCTTTTACAGCATATCCTTCTTGCTATTACATATATATGATTTCCTCTAAATCTCAATTTAGAAAAGTTGTTTTTGCATTTAACTGATGTAAATCCAAATCATAATATGCTGATATTATCAGGATTATCCTTATGAATGCAAATTTTACAACAGGAGAATATGTCTCAACATAATCTACCTCCTCCTTTTGCGAAAATTTCTTTGCAATCAACTTCGCCTTAAACTTGTCGATAGACCCATCAACTTTATTTTATTTTTTAGAACTCATTTACAACTTATGGTTTTCCTTTGTTTTAGCATATCAACACATTCCCATACTTGGTTTTTCTCAATGGATTAAATTTCCTCATCCATGACCTTTTTCCAATCTCAAGATTCAGATGAGTTATTAGTCTGCTGATATGTCAAGTTATCAGTAAGCTCATCTAAATCTACTGAATTGTATACTTCCTCTACAAGGTAAGTTTAATAATCCTTTAAATAGGATCGAGTGACCCTAGGTCTTTTATATCCACTTAAAGTTTCAGTTTGTTTAAAAGGATCATCATTATCTATGGGTTAAAATAATGATAGATCTAGATCCACTAGATTATTAACACACTCATCATCATTCTCAAGGATGTCATTCTTAGTCTCCTCTAAGAATTCAACATTCTTGCTTTCTATTAATCTATGATCTTTATGATAAAACCGATATCCTTTCGAACCATTAGGATATCTAATAAATGCTGTCTAGTTTATCACTAGACTAATCAATGATCTTTACATATGTGACAGATCTCCACCTTCGGAGATGACTCAGGTCTGGTTTTCTTTCAAACCACATGATATAGAGAATATATCCTTACAAAGAACTATATTTAGTATATACATAACTTTATTTATCGTTACACTCCAAAATACCCTAGAAAGAAAAGCATATATTAACATGGACCTAATCATATTCAGTAAGGTCATATTATATCACTCTGTTATACCATTTTGTTGAGGTGTTCTGGGCATGGTATTTTATTTTGTAATCCAAAAGTCTTTACAGTATTTCAAGAATTTTGTAGAGGTATATTCGCCATCTCGGTTTGACGTTAAAACTTTGATTGTCTTCCCTAATTGATTTTCAACTTCATGCTTATATTCCTTGAATATTTCAAATGTCTTATACTTATGTGCTTGGAGATATATATATGTATATATATGTGTATATATATGTATATATATGTGTATATATATGTATATATATGTGTATATATATGTATATATATGTGTATATATATATATCAAAGAATCATCGATAAAGGTTATAAAATATACCTTTTCACGATAAGATATTACCCTAAAAGGTCTACATAAATCGGTATGAATAATCTCTAGTATGGTTGTTGCTTTAATTATTTCTTTGAGAAATGATTTTCTAGTCATTCTCTCTTGTATATAGGCTTCATACTTATTAAAAGTGTTTTTACGAAAGATATGCAATAAGTTAAAGTTGGTTAACTTTATCAACTTTTTCAAACTTATATGACCCAAGCCTTTATGCTATACATTCACATCAATCACATAGACACTATCAATATAAGAAAAAAAAAGAACTTTTATTTTCATTTACATTGAGTTTAAGCAAACCATGGTTAACATCAAATAGACCAGAGAAAGTTATCCTACCATGCTTTCCCACAATGACTTTGCTAGGGACAAACATGGCCTCAAACCCTTTCTTTACCAAGGCAATAACCGATAAAAGATTGCGCTTAATAGTATGTACAATTAATATATCAGTAAATACAACCGGTGTGTCTTGTACAAAAATTCTAAAGGACTCAATCTTAAGAATATAAAAAAAGGTATTATTCCCTATATAAACCCGATACTCGCCAGGTTTGTATTCCTTCAGATCCATTGCTCTCTCTTTGCTCTTTGAGATATATCGGGTTGCTTCTCAGTTGATCCACCAATAAGTCACCTGACGATTCATATAGAGGCACTTAGAAATGATGCAAATTATGTCTTGCTTCTTTGTTGGGCCATGTTGTTGGTTGTTTCCAACATTGTTCTTCTTGTTGTGGCAATCCCTTTTGTAGTGTCCTATCTTGCCACAACTGAAACACTTTATCCGAAAAAAGGATTCGTACGATTTTTAAAGGTTTGACCACCCTACTTGTTATTCTTACTAAATCTCTTATTTGGTTTTTTCTTATTCTTAGTTATTTTTGGAACTAGACCCTAAATCATCTTGAGTAACTAGCAATCTTTTTCTTTTGTTTATATGTTCTTGTTCAATTGCTAGTTTTAATGAGAGTTCAGAAAATGTAAAATTCAATCTAATTCTAAGTGTTGTGGTTATCGTATTCCAGGAAGGAGAAAGATTATTCTGAATTATGGATCTCTACATTGGTTCAAGGATGACTGATTTTCCTATAGCTAAATCTCTAGCCATTACTATTATTTGGTTAACATATTCAACTACATTATCACATTCTTTTATTTTATAAGAGTTATATTTTTTAAGGAGTAGTAGAGTAGTTGAACATGCAACTTAGTTTTAGTATCATATTTTATGGTCAAAGAGTGAAATAACTCTTTAGCAGTCTCAAATTCTTCAAAGACTCTAAGTAAGTCATCTTTTATGTAGGTTAACATTGTAATTTTGGCTATAGTATTATCCCTTAAAAATATCTTATACTTATCTTTTTCTTTATTTATTACAACTAGAGTAGGATAAAATTGTTTCCTTAAGTACATAATCAACTCCCACTAAAGTTAAGGCCAGTGAAATTATTCTCGTCCACGTTTGAAAATTTAGGCCATTTAATTTTTTTGTCTTTACCAATTCCGAAACACAAATTCTAGAAGTCATTTTTAATGATTTGGTAGAGACAACTAGTTGAGGGAATACACATTTTAAATAGAAAACTTAAAACAAGCATCAGATGAATAAACATAAGATATTTTTTAAAGAATAAATAACAAAAATAGTCAAGCACCTAAATACAGTATCCATAATGTCTAAGTACTGAACTGCAAATATTTTCAAGCATTGAATAACAATTTATTTAACATATAGATACCTTTCTAGAAATATAAGAAAACTGAGGATAAAACAATAAAAAACTCGCTTATAGTATTTTCTAGAAAGTAAAAGAACAAAAATATACTTTTATCATATAGTATAACGGATAATATGACAAAAAGTGAGGGTCATTTCCATAAAATCACCTAAATACCGAGTTCATAAATCATAATAATGACCAAGGATAAAATCATAAAACTATATTCTGATATTTCGTAGTTTTATAAACTGTTAAAGGACAGAAAAAAAATTTCCACACTATAGGGGTAAATAAGTATTTTATACAAAAATATATGAACATTGTCATAATTTTGTCTTGTGGTATTTCATAACTTTTGATTTCATACAAGGGCAAAATGAACATTTCAATCCATTGCAGACGGTAATCGATAAATCGCTGCCCTAGGCGGTTTACATTAAACGGAGGAGAGAGGGAGAGAGAGACGCCTAAAGAGAGAAAAGGAGAGAGAGGGGGCGGAGAAGGTGAAGATGGGGAGAGAAGGGAGAGTGAGGTTGCCTGCCTCGTGTAGTCTCCGATTCTTCCCCTCTCCTGTCTTTCCTTCCCTCAACGACATCCATGCCATTTTTTCAGTTTCATTGGCATCCTTGTCGTCTTTCCTCTTCTTGGTGACATTTATGTCATCTATTCTGTTCTAACTGCATCTTTGTCATTTTTCTTTCTCTTAGTGATATTCATGTCATCTGTTTTATTTCAGGCCTCTATTATGTTCCAACGGCGTACCTTATGGAGTCGTAGAGGCCTTCAAATAGGCTCTAATACCAGTATTGTTGCCGATGAATGATTTAACGTATGCTTAACTGTCCTAGTGAGCGTAGGGGAAGCAGTATACCTCTAAATGAAAAGGAAGAAGAAAGGGAAGAAATAGAAAAGGGAAGGGAGGAACCCGATTACCCGCAGAGAATTTTCTCATGAAGATATAATTTTATTTTTTTCTTATATTTTATTATTATATATATAATATATATATATATATATATATATATATATATATATTTGGCTTTTTCTTTTTCTAAGTTTTTCTCCGTGAGCTTTCTGTTAAAGCCATTTTATGTTCATTCGGGAAATGCTTATAACTTTTTCATGAGTAAAATAATTTTTTATAAATCTTATCTTTTATAAAAAGATAACTCATGAAATAAAGCCCTTCTTCCCACATTTAATGGTTGTTGTAGTTATTGTACTCGTTACTAACAACTTACGTATAACGTTTTGATTGCTTTTGAATTAGTTCACACTCTTAAGATGAGGACACGAAAGAACACGATGATGCCTTAAACTTTATGAGTTAGGCATACGACAGGTGGAATGGATATTCACACAAAGATTGATGTTGAAAATGTGATTTTGCAATAAATGGGTTGAGAAAATTATGAAGTGTTTGCCATCGGTGTCTTAGGAAATTCTCATCAAGGGTAAACCGGGTACTTCCTTCTTTCCAGAGCAGCTTTTAGGCAAGGGAACCCCTTTCCCCCTCCCCTTTCATAATTTGCGCTGAAAGCTTTTCTCAATTAATTAAGAGCAGTTGAGAAGGGACTTATTGCCAGAGAGATACTGCAAGGGCCAGAGATCTCCCACCAGCTGTTTACTGATGACAGTTTGATATTTACGACCCTACTACTTCGCATTATAGTCCCAATATACTTGAGCTCATGCTTTCTTCATGAAATTGAAGGTTCACGATGCAAATTCTGGTCGAGAGAACAAGGAATGACCGGAAAGTACATCGTCTTAACTGGGCTAGACTTTGCTGGCCCAAAGGTATGGGGAAATGGGTTTTCAAGATCTTCGCACCTTTAACCTTGCTCTATTAGTTGAGCAAGGGTGGAAATTGGCTCAAGAAGAATAATCTCTCTTAGCTCGTGTGCTAAAAGCAAAGTTTCACAATGGTAGGAACTTCCTGAAAGGCTCATATAGACAGAGAGGTTCTGTCATTTGGCAGAGTCTGCTGGCAAGAAGAAGGATTCTTAGATTGGGATGTATACGGAGGGAGGATCAGGGATGAGACTAGAGTGGGAACCAAAGAAGATAGTTGGGTCCCTAGAAATCCAAACTTCAAGTTACAGGACACGCATTTTATTCCTATAAACATGAACCCACAACCGATGCGAACAGTGGGGAGTTGGAATAATGTCCTAGTGAGAGAAACTTTCTCTTCCATTGATCAGGAAAGGATTGTCTATACCATCCTCAGGATTCAAGAGTCCTGACTCCATATATTTCGCTTTTGATAGAATAGGAAACTTCCACTATAAGAGGGGGCTTATCAGGTTGCTTGGGAAAAGGAAATGGAGCTTCGACAACGGAGTGAATGAACTGGCTATCAAGATACACGAGAATTCATAAACGATAAAAGTTGTTGAAATTGTGGAAAATGCATCTAGCTCCTAAGAACTTTACCAAAGATGGGGTATATGTATAATTCCACCCGCCACTTTTCACACTATGGTTCATTAATATTAAAGAATCCATGACACCACAGTCAACATCACAACAGAGAACTTCAGCAATTCTTTGGTATTTTTCATGGATCGAGAGGAATCAGATCTGTAAAGGTAAAGCTGCTAAACCATATTTTATTCTGTAGATTGAAGTTGAAGCTTTTCTGCAGATTCAAAATGCTTTGACTAGGCAAAAGGACCGTAAACAAGCATATAACAGACGGAATCGAAGTTTAAAGAAAGGTCCAGTTGGTATTTTACAGTTGTAGCTATGAAAATGGGAGAGTCCCATTGGTCCGATTTAGTTTAGATTTCACACAAATTAGATCATTGGAGTTATTTATTTAGATATAATTTCATGTTTATTTAGATACAATATTGTGCATACATTTCCATGATAGATTAGAATCCTTGCGGATATGTTCATATCAGATTAATTACCTAGGATTCATGTTTATGCATTAGTTCTGCGTGAATTTCGTGTTTATCCTTCGTTACATTTGGCTTCTTTAACATCGGTTGATGACCTAGCTGATTCAAATTCGGCTGGCCAGAGTGAAAAGACTTGTGAGTGCAAATCCCGATGGATCCCACATTCCCTTGAAGTTATTAGAATTAAACTAATTGTATAATGGGTTTTATGTCTTTTCCAAGAATCAAAATTTATGCATGCAGTCTAGTGAGTTTGCCACACTACCAACTTATGCCATGATAAAGCTGATACCGAGAGACTACATAAGCATTTGTCTGGGGTAATGATCCGTCAGAATGGAAATTGCGCAGAGTTGGCTGGTCCATGCTTTGTCAAACAAAATGTCATGGAGGTATTATGCACACACCATATAACCAGGCATGCCTAGCGAAACTTCTCTAGAGAATATGATAAACTGATCTGGATATCTATATTATAAACCAAATACAGTGGTGGGAATCCGCATATATTGAATCAGCTTCCTGAAGAAACATAATTTTTCGGCATTGTGGAGACCTTTTGTGTTCTTGACCAATCTTCAGGGTAATTGGTAGTGGCGTAAAGACCAGATTCTGCAGGACTATTGGGCTGCAAGCAACATGATCTTAAAGGATTATTGTATCAAGCAACGGAGACATCTCTTAGCTGGTGAAGACGTGGGATCCCCATGAGGTGATTTGGATTGGAGCCTACTCTTTCCTAACATCCTTCTTCTCTTGGGTGTATTTTCAAAATACCAAAATATATATTTATTGAACATCCCAAATATATATTTAGTAAGGTTATGGGTGCAGCCATATTGTGGCCTTAATAGCCACTTAAGTGATAATTGTGCTTATTAGTAACACATGTAGTGGCTAAAACTCATTAGTATTTTCAGCCATGTTTGTGGGCATTAATAGACACTTTTTAAGTGATAATTATGCTCATTAGTAGCACATGTAGTGGTTGTAACTCTTGAGAATTTTCTAACCATATTTTGGCATAAAGACCCATTTTGCTTGAGTGATAATGTGTTCATTAGTAGCACATGAAATGGATGTAACTCTTGAGCATTTAGCATCCATATTATAGTATTAAGAGGCATCTTCTTGAGTGACAAGTATGCTCATTAGTAACATATCATGAGTTACATCTTCACCATGTCTAGAGTCCTTTCTAACTTAGTTTTCAAGAGAGCTTTTAAGTCCAATTGTAGCGCTAATTGGGTTTGTAACATCATCATCTTTGTTTTGCCGATTTGTCTACGACTCGGTTGCGTTTGTTTAAGACGAACTGAGGGTATTCGTTGTATCTTAAAGGTGTTTGCTGGAGTACATTACATTCAGTTATTTGATATCTATGGCAGAAAATAAACCTAAAGGTTAGTGTTTATCATGCCTCGAAGAATAGCGCTATCCTAACTTTCTTTTTAGGGTATTAAATTTGATCTCTTAGGTGACAACTACTCAAGAACCGTGTCACCTATAAGAGTTTGACTCCAACAATCTTTAGGTTTATTTTTGCCAAAATGGTTATTTTCCTTCGGGAGATGACATACGACTTCATCAAGTTGGATAGTAATTTCTTACGGTGACAAAAGAAGATGCAGTTTCTTCTTACTATATTGAAGATAATGTATGTTCTCACTGAATCAAGGCCAAAAGAGAAGTAGATTGAGACCCTTGAAGAAGCTTGCAAATGACAAAAGTAGGATAATGACTATTTGCATGGGTCACATCTTCAATGGTATGTGAGATATCTTATTTGACACTTACCAAACATCAATGTGTATAAAGGACTTATGAGACAAACTTGAAGTGAGGTACATGATGAAAGATGCTAGAAGTAAGGAATTTCTTGTTACATGTTTCAATAATTATAAGATGGTAGATGGTAGATCCATCATAGAGTAATTACTTGAACTTGAATAGATCTTGAATAATTTCATGCAATATAAGATGAGCATGGATGAAACCATCATTGTCTCCTATATTATAGACAAACTTTCTCCTTCTTTGAAAGACTTTAAAAGAACTTTGAAATATAAGAAGGAAGATATTTTTCTTAACAATATTTTAAATCATCTTATACTTGAGGAAGAATACTAAAAACAAGATATTTTAAAGACCAATATACTCAAGAAAAAACCATGTTATGGAGGAAGCTAAGTCTATATATCCTTTAAAGAAAAGAAATCGAGATTTCAAAAATTCTAATGGAAACAATAGTAGGAACACCAAGCCTAAAAAAAGAAAGGCTGATGCTACCATTTTGGAAAACCCGGTCATTATAAGAGTAAATGTTGATACTTGAAAAAGTTGAATAAAGACAAGAGTCCTAATTCTTCTAAGGATAATCTTATTACCGTCATATAGAAAGTAAATATGATAAAAGATATTGCATCTTGATGGGTAGACTCCAGTGCTAGTCATCATATGTGCAAAAACCAAAGTCTCTTAAAAACTTTCTAAACCAGTTTTATGCATGAGCAATGCTTCTATGGCTCAAGTGAAAGACAAAAGAACAATTAAACTCGAATTTATTTCAGGTAAAGTTCTTACTCAGGATGTGATCTTTGTACTAGTTGAAAGAAAAAATTTGGTGTTGGTTATCTTAATTAATAAGTGTGGGTTTAAAAGTGTATTTGATGATGTATGTTTCAAGAAATAATTTGGTGTTGGTGTCTAAAGGAGGTATGTTTGTTGGGAAGGGGTATGTGAGTCTATGTTTAAGTTGAATCTCAATAATAAGGATGTTGTTTTTTCTTATATTGTTGACTTGTTAAATTTATGGCATTTTCATTTGGGACATGTGAATTTTAGAAAATTGCATGAAATAGCTAAATCATATTTGATTCCAAAAATTGACAAGCAAATGTATTCATGTTTTACTTTCATGCGTACCAAAATCACTAGATACCCATTTCGAAGAATTGAAAGAAGATCTAAAATTTTAGGCTTAATTCATTCATATGTTTGTGATTTGTATGATTGACCAACAATAGGAGGAAAAAGGTATTTTATAACTTTTATCGATAATTACACTAGATTTTGTTATGTATATTTGATGTATACAATTGATGAAGTCTTGGAAAAGTGTAAGATTTTTAAAACTCAAGTGGAACTTCAATATGAAACTTTCATTAAGTGTTTGAGCATTGATAGAGAAGAGAATATTATAATCCTAGTTATTTTGAGTCTACGGGAATTATATATCAAACTACAACTCATTATTCTTCACAACAAAATGGTGTGACAGAAAGAAGATAGAGTATTAGAAGAAATGATAATTCTATGTTGTCATATTCTGGTTTATCAAATGATTATTGGGGTGAAGTATTATTAACTATTTGTTTTATTTTAAATAGTTTCAAATAAAAAGAACCGAATTAACCTACATGAACTTTGAAATAAAAAAAGTTTAACTTAAACTTTCTCAAAGCTTGGGGTTGTGGGTTTATTATCAAAGTTTTAGAACACAAAAGAAAGAAGTTGGGTGAAAGAAAAATTGAATGTATCTTATGGGGATGTGCCAAACATAGTAAGACATATTGATTCATTGTAATTGAATCAAATGACTTATATCTTATTAATATGGGGATAGAGTCAAGGGATTCTATTTTTTAAGAAGATGAATTTACCTCAATTCTTAGACTTAGAAGACATGTTCATGAAAATGAAGATGATTTAGAAAATGTTGAACTAGTAATGACAATATAAAGACTTCAATACCAAGACAAAGTAAAAGGCAACTTGAAGGAACTTATGACTCAATTGTGAGTCACATACCCATTTATTATGACCACACTTGTTCAAACGGATTGAATAGTTCAAAGATTCTTTACTATTAATTCGGATGAGTGAAACCTATGTTTTGTTAGGTAAAGGTTCAAATCATGAGATACCTTTATCCAAAATATAAGATTTTCAAAATGATATTTTTTTCAAATGTGTTTTGAAAATGGTGGAGGATTATTGAGTATATTTTCATACCAAAATATATATTTGGTGAAGGTCCAAAATATATATTTGGTAAAGGTTATGGGTCCAACCATGTTGTGATATTAATAATCACTTACTTTAAGTAATAATTATGCTTATTATTAGCATATATAATGGCTAAATATCATTAATATTTCCAGTCATGTTTGTGTAATTAATAGCCACTTTCTTGGGTGATAATTGTGCTCATTAATAGCACATGTAGTGGTTGTAACTCTTGAGTCTTTTCCAGCCATGTTGTGGTATTAAGAGTTACTTTTTTAAGTGATAATTATGCTCATTAGTAGCACATGTAGTGGTTGTAACTCTTGAGAATTTTTCAGTCATATTTTTGCATAAAGACTCATTTTACTTGAGTGATAATGTACTCATTAGTGGTATATGAAATA